>CANOAX010000008.1:585000-608287 GCA_947563465.1 Archips xylosteana
GGAATACCTACATTGAGCGTATGGAACAATATTTCATTGTAAACGAGGTGAAAACAAACTTAAAAGTGCCGACTTTGCTCGCGTGTGTGGGTGATGAAACTTATGAGTTAATGGTCGACCTGTGTAACCCTTTAAAACCAGCGGCGGTGAAATATGACACATTAGTGGAGTACGTCAGGAAACACATACAACCCACGCCTTCGGTTTTGGCCGAGAGATTTAAGTTTAGAAAAAGAGTACAAGGCATAAACGAGACCGTGGCAGTATTTGCGGCCGCTCTGAAACGATTGGCCAGGACGTGTAACTTTAGACAGAATCTTGATGAAAACCTACGTGACCAGTTTGTTTGCGGTCTGTATAGTGAACCCGCTAGGCAGAGATTATTCTGTGAAGAGGACTTGACTTATTCAGAAGCATACACCAAGGCGGTCGCATTGGAATCGGCGACTCATAACGCGGCAGTAGTCGAGCAGCGAAGTGAGAATTGTGAGGCTGCGGTGCACGTGGTGCACGCGGCATACCCCGGCGCGGGGCGCGCGGCGCTGGCGGCACGGCCGCGGCGCCCGGGCCCGCGCGCGCCCGCGCTCGGCGGCGCCGGCGGCGACGGAGCCCGCGCTCGGGGCCGAGGCCCGGCCGGGCCGGGGAAATCATGTTACAGTTGTGGCAGTGGTGATCATGCATACACTACGTGCCGGTTCAAAAACTACGTATGTAAGATTTGTTTATAACAGGGGCATTTGAAGCGCGTATGTCCTAATACACGTCGCAGTGGGAGCGGCAAAGACTTGTTCCGGCTGGAGGCAGCGTTCGAGGGTCCACATTATGGTGAAAGTGAGAACTCAGACGCGGAGAACGAGCAGACCGGGGCGGGCAGCGCCGGCTCGGACGGCGGCGGCGACGGGCCCAGCGGCCTGTACATGGTGGAGGCGGGTGGCAGCGCGCCCGTGCTGGCCGAGCTCACGGTGGCGGGCCAGCGGCTGCGCATGCACGTGGACACGGGATCACCGATATCATGCATTAGTGCCAGTTTATTTAAGAAGGCTTTTGAGAACTATTCATTAGTGAATGACAATCTTAAATTAAGAGGGTATGACGGACAAGTTATCGAGTCACTAGGTTATATTATTGTACCGGCTAATTTTTACAAAATAAGTAAACAACTTAAGCTGTATGTTATTCGTAATGGTGGTGTACCTCTGTTAGGGCGCGAATGGTTAAAAGAGCTAGGTATGGATGTAGTAGTAGTGAATTCGGTGCTGTCGGTGCGCAACGAGGCGGTTAAGGGGGAGGCTGGTACTGTGGAAGTGGTAAACGGTAACAAGCAAAATGACAAGGAACGAATCGTCAAGCGCTTGACCGAGCGATTTCCGTCCGTGTTCAGCGGGCAACTGGGGCGGCTGGGCAGCGAGCGCGCGACGCTGCGCGTGCGCGCGGGCGCGGTGCCCGTGTACCGGCGCGCGCGGCCGCTGCCGCTGGCACTGCGCCCGCTCGTCGACGCCGAGCTGCGCCGCATGGAGGACGCAGGTATCATATCTCCTATACATGTCTCAGACTGGGCCTCTTGCTTAGTAATTGTGTTGAAAAGTAATGGCGCGTTAAGGATCTGCGGAGACTTCAAAAGTACGGTTAATCCGGTCCTAGAGGTTGACAGGTTCCCATTACCGCGGGCCGAGACGTTGTTTAACAATTTGAGTGGAGGTAAACGGTACAGTAAGCTTGATTTATCCAAAGCTTACAGTCAGATACCGTTAGACGAATCAAAAAAATATACAGTTGTTAATACCCACAGGGGCCTGTACGTATACAATAGACTGGTTTACGGCCTCGCTTCAGCTCCATCGATCTTTCAGCGCATTATGGAGCGCATCACAGCTGGAATTCCCAACGTATCGATATTTTTGGACGATATTCTTATTACAGGCTACACGGAAAGTGACCATATAAAAAATTTAACTACTGTGTTGGAAAGGTTAGCAAAAGAGGGGCTTACGATTAGAAAAGAAAAATGTACATTCTTTGCGTCAGAGGTTAGCTATTTAGGCTTTATAATATCTGAGCAGGGTGTCAGAACGGACCCGGCCAAAGTTAAAGCGGTGCTAGATGCGCCCCCGCCCGCTAATATCACAGAGTTGAAGTCATTTCTGGGTATGGCAAATTTTTATTCTAAATTTATTAAAGACTTTTCAAACATTTTAACGCCATTATCTCACAAAAAAGAATGCGGCATGGCAGTGGAATGAAACATGTAAAGTGGCATTCAAAAAAATAAAAGCGTGTTTAGGTAGCTGTCCGGTTCTCACCCACTACGACGGGACGCTGCCGCTGATAATGTCGTGCGACGCGAGCGCGCGCGGGGTGGCCGCCGTGCTGACGCACCGCACGCCGCGCGGCGAGCAGCCCGTCGCCTATGCCTCGCGCACGCTCTCGCCCGCGGAGACTAACTATAGTCAAATCCAGCGCGAGGCTCTTGCAATCGTGTTCGGCGTTAAGAAATTTCATACCTACTTGTACGGCAGGAAATTTGTATTGCGTACAGACCACCAAGCTTTGATTAGTATATTAGGGCCAAAGAAGGATTTACCGCAAACGGCAGCCGGGCGCTTAATTCGATGGGCGATTTTACTCTCGGGATATAACTACGACATAGAGTACATTCGTTCGGCTGCAAACAAGGCCGATGCCTTATCTAGACTGCCACTGCCGGTAGCGGATGAAAGTAGGCTTAACGACGATTGCGCGTTTATAAATTTTGTAGAAAATAACTTTCCAGTAAATTCAAACGAAATTAAGTCAGAATCTTCAAAGGATAAATGTATTTCAAAAGTAATAGGATTTGTAAAATCAGGCTGGCCTCTGTCCGGGGTAGGCGGGGTAGGCACGCGCGGCGAGAGCGGGGCAGAGCTGACCGCGTATTGGCGTCGACGCGACGAGTTGTTTGTGGAGGGCGGCTGCCTCATGTGGGGCTCGCGCGTCGTGGTGCCGCCGGCGCTGCGCGCGCGCATGCTCGCGGAGGTGCACGCCTCGCACCTGGGTATAGTCAAATGCAAGGGCCTCGCGCGATCGTTCGTCTGGTGGCCGGGGATCGACGCGGATGTCGAGAGCGTGTGCAGCGCGTGCCGCACGTGCGCGGAGGCTGCGGATTCACCGCCCCGAACTACTGTCGTACCGTGGTCATGGCCGAATTGTCCTTTTGAAAGAGTTCATATAAATTTCTTTTCCTTTAATGGCTTAACATTTTTGATTTTGGTGGACGCACATTCAAAATGGCTTGAAGTTATTCCTATGACCACTACTACAGCAGCGAACACGATTAGTAAATTGAAGGAAATATTTGCTAGATTCGGTGTGCCGCGGAAGTTAGTTTCAGACAACGGTCCGCCATTTCTTAGTGACGAATTTTTTGAGTTCTTGAACAAGAATGGGGTCAAGCACGTCACGTCAGCTCCATATCACCCTGCGTCAAACGGGGAAGCGGAGAATGCGGTGCGTAGCGTAAAACGGGCTTTAAATAAAGCCAACTTAGAAAAAATCACATTAAATGCCTTCCTACAAAGATTCCTATTAGATTATAGAAATTGCGCTCATAGCACAACGGGCGAGTCTCCGGCCATGCTTATGTTTGGGCGACCAATAAGGTCAAGGTTAGATTTAGTTCGAGACGGTATTCTTGAAGCGGTAACAAACAGGTTAAAATCGAGAAACGAAGCAAAATGCGGGTCAGATCGGTGCTGGAAAGAGAGGGACCAGGTATGGGCACGTGATTACCGTAAGAACCAAAAATGGGCAAAAGCGGTAGTTACTCGATTAAACGGAAGTAAGATATACGAGGTTCAGACTGAGCATGGTTTAAAATGGTCTCGACACGCCGACCAGCTGCGGGCGCGGGAGCCGGCCGCGCTCGGCCCGGCCGCGGGCGCCGGCCGCGGCCGGGTCGACCGCGGGGAAGGGGAAACACCGCTCAAGTTAACAACTCAAGCGGCGTTAGATGATGCTTTTACTAGACCGAGCACGTCTGGTTTAAATACAGTACCAGCCGCACCCAAACGCATTCCTAAACCTGTAATTCGATACGGATTTGAAGATAGATATGATTAATCTAAAGAATTATTATATACTATATAAAAAAAAAAATTCAAACATAGATGTAAGTAAATATACATAAGCATTTGTTCACGTAAAGTCACAAACCTTGTTATGGTTACATATATAGTACATTAAGTACCAAGAGTTTATGAAAAAAAAAAAAAAAAAAAAAAAAAAAAAAAAAAATTGTATGTACATGTAGAATCAAAGAGGAAAATGTGAAAGGGGGGATGATGAGATGTATAATATACATAATGTAGGTAGCTTATAATATATAATGTAGGTAGGTTTGTTATTCTAGTTTTTAGTTGGAATAAATCGCTTGCTCGGACTGACGTGTGTATTCTTTACTACGTATACTACAGTAGGTTGCTTAGGGAGTGTAGAGGAGCATTGAGAGAGGATTTTCCAAAAATCCCACGGGAACGGGAAAAAACGGGATTTTTCGTTTTACTGGTTGTAGAAAGCTGAATTCGGCATGTAGGTTGCTTGGAGAGTTTAGAGGAGCATTGTGAGAGGACTTTCCAAAATTCCCACAGGAACGGAAAAAACGGGATTTTTCGTTTTACTGGTCGTAGAAAGACGAAATTTGGCAAGTGGGTTCCTTGGGGAGTGTAGGGGAGCACTAAGAAAGCATTTCCCGAAATTCTTACGGGAACGGGAAAAAACGGGATTTTGCGTTTTACATGTTGTAGAAAGCTAAAGTTTCAAAATTCATAAGTTCACACTGTAAATAGGCTGCAAAGGGCTCTTTAACCGAGTTCAAAAAAAGGCGGAGATTATGCATTCCACTTTATGTATTTTTTATGTAGGTATGTTCGCCGATTTCTTGGTCAATTGTGGACCGATTTTAAAAATTATTTTTTTATTCGAATGAATACAATATACTCCTGAGATGGTTCCATTGTCACCAAATGAGGATCTGATGACGGGATCTTAGGGAAATCGAGGGCAACCCTCAAATTTTGTAGTCACGCATTAACGTGTCGGTGTAATTAACGTTCGCCAAAATGTCTTCGTTGCGATTAAAATGTAAACAATGTAATATTGTCATCGATGAAATGTTATGTTTCATACAAAATAAACTTTCTTCGATCGATGTGGATACTTTGAAGCTAATATGTGTGTCCGCATTTAAAAGTGACGAAATCAAGAAGTCAAAATCATTACTTTTCGAGTCAGTGCCAAGTGATATGAGAAAAATAGAACGGAAAAATAAGGGTAAAGAGCACCGGGACCTGGACGATATTCTTGCCCTTTTACATAAAATTGATTTAGAATCTGCTCAAACACCAATTTTTGTTGCGCGAAGATTGGAAAAACTACCCCCAATTCTATTTGATCACCTGGATGTATCGACACTTTTAAAAGATCTGACCTTGTTGAAAAATAAGGTTAACAATATTGAAAGTTGTTATGTTACTCAGAACGAGTTGGAGGACGTCAAAATTAACTTGAATAATATAAAATATGATTCTTTGCCCCGTCTCAACGCTAATGTTAACATGAAGAGGGGCGGTGGGTGTAATTATTTGAATAGTGGACCGTTTGGCATCTCCTACATGGAAAATGCGACCCCTCAAAAGGCTCACCATGAAGATTGCCACAAATCGTCAACTATATCTACGATAAATGGCAATAACACCGTGAATAATAACAATCTTTCACCGGTGAGCGCTCACTTAAATGACAAACAAAATAATGTTTTTATGATATGCGAGAACTCTGAGATATCAAAAAGTGTTGATATTGTAATGCCGGGGGAAACCGGTTCCGCGTTGCAATCGAAACCTCCAAGTGTGCCTAGTAGCGTAGGTAATTCGCCTAAACAGCTGATCAGTCCGGCCTTAATGAGAAGCACTGAGTCCATAAATGATATAGGCGCAGACGAGGCCTGGATAGAAGTGAAAAATCGGAAGTCAAAGCAAACTAAATACCGATATCTTGGCAACCGCGGTGTAAATATCGAGGATGCTGGCAAATTTAGAGCAGCTGAAAGGAAAATACCAATTTTTATTACTAATGTACATAAGGAAACGGAAATAAAGGACATTGCAACTCACATTTTTAAGAAGACGAAACAGGTTGTTGACCTTCAAAAAATTGACACAAAAAGACAGACTGATTATGACGCTTACAAGTTTTTTGTGTCTGAAAAGAAAGTGCCAATGTTTCTGGATGATCAGCTTTGGCCCCGAGGAATTTTGTTTAGACGTTTTGTCCATTTTAAAAACAAGATTTACGATCAGAATCAACTCTGGAAGCGGCATAGCACGAAACAATAATGAATACTCAGAATTATAAATTCGTCAGCTATAATTGTAAAAGTGTTAAACGTGCGGTGGGGGATATTCGGGAACTTTGTAAATCATCTGACCTAATAGCTCTGCAAGAGACCTGGCTACTACCCGATGACCTGGGTTATCTTAACAGTATAGACAACGAGTTTAGTTGTACGGGTGTGTCTGGGGTAGATACGGCTGCGGGAATGCTGCGCGGCCGTCCATACGGCGGAGTCGCGCTCATGTGGAGGAGCCGGGTCATCAGTGACGTCACCGTGATACCCTGTCATAGTTCGCGTGTGTGTGCTGTAAGAATTGTAACGAGTGAGCGCCCTATATTGGTGTTTAGTGTTTACATGCCTACTGACGTGCCAAATAATCTGTCGGAATTCACGGACTGCCTCGGGTCGGTAAGCGCTGTTATAGATAGTTATGACGCTGAAGCTGTGTTTGTTATGGGTGATTTTAATGCGCATCCCGATGAACCCTTTTTCCAGGAGCTGGAAAATTATTGTATTGATAACAATTGGTTGTGTGTGGACGTTAATAAATTGGGTCTAACTTCCAATACATTCACATTTTTGAGTGATGCACACGGATCCATGCGATGGTTGGACCACTGTGTTGTAACGGAAAGTGCGGAACGCACTGTCAGTAATGTTTATATCGATTATAGTATTTTAGGTTCTGATCATTTTCCGTTAATTTTAGAATGTAATTTGAGTCTTATTACGGCTAAATTGGGTACATCGTTACGTACAGAAAATAATATGGTGAAATGGAAAAACATGACCTTACAGGAAATGGAGACTTACACCATTGAATGTAATAAGAGGTTAAATCAAATTGACTTCCCATCTGAACTGTCTGATTGTTGTAGTGCTTTGTGTAATGATTCGAGCCATTTATCTATTATTAATAACTTATATATTGGCATTGTGTCTGCCTTGAGGAATGCAGCTATTGCCAGTGTGGGAGACAGGCGTAACAAAAGGCGGAAACATGTTGTCGGATGGAACAGGCATGTCAGCGACGCTTACGGGAGGGCCAAACTTAATTTTCAGACATGGGTGCTGTCCGGCAGACCAAGATCTGGTTATGTATATGACGAAATGCGTGAATCGAGCCGAATTTTCAAATCGAAGCTGAGGTGGTGTCAAAATCATGAGGACCAGATCAGAATGGATAGACTAGCCGAACTTCACAACAAAAGGGACTTTCCAGGGTTTTGGAAATGCACTAATAACCTAAATCACAGGCCTGGCCTTCCAGTGAGCGTCGGGGGTGTGTCTGATTTGAAAGGCATCGCTAACTTATTTAAAGAACACTTCAATGTTAAACCACTTCTGACCGGTGAGGCAGATGGGAGTGTGGTCTGTGGTGATGAATTAAGTGTGAAGTTTACAGCTAAAGCGATAGCTAATGCAATAAGATCAACATCCAAGGGCAAATCTCCCGGTCACGATGGCTTGAGCGCCGAGCACTTGCAGCATGCTGGCCCGCACTTGCCCAGGATCCTCGCCATGTTTTTCACATTCTGCGTGGGGCATTCATACTTGCCGAGGGAGATGGTGAGGACGGTCGTGGTGCCTATTGTCAAAAATAAGACCGGCGATATCGCTGATAAGGCCAACTACAGGCCGATCTCACTGGCTACAGCGATAGCGAGGGTGTTTGACGGCATGTTAAATGTGCACCTGAATAGTCACGTGGGTCTGCATGAGAATCAATTTGGATTCAGACCCGGACTATCGACAGAAAGTGCAATTGTATGTCTAAAACATGCCGTGAAGTACTACACTAGTCGCAGTACGCCTGTTTACGCCTGTTTCCTCGACCTTACTAAGGCCTTTGACCTGGTTTCCTACAATATCTTGTGGAGGAAACTTTCACAAATTAATCTACCTCCTGAACTTATTCGTATCTTTCAGTATTGGTATGGAAACCAGGTCAACAATGTAAGATGGGCTGATACACTGTCTGATGATTTCAAGTTGGAGTGTGGGGTGAGGCAGGGGGGACTGAGCTCGCCTACACTGTTTAACTTGTACATCAATGAGTTGATTGTCGCGCTGAGCAGTCGCCATGTTGGCTGTCATGTCGATAACGTCTGCTTTAATAACATTAGTTATGCAGATGATATGGCGCTGCTGAGTGCGTCAATCGGCGGCCTCCACGAGCTCATAAGTATATGTGAAAATTTCGTGAAAATTTCGCTACCAGTCGCGGCTTAAAGTATAATATAAATAAAAGCGTACTTATGATGTTCAAAGCGGGCTTGAAGCGTTCGTCGGATATGCCTTCCGTCAGGCTGTATGGGGCACCGTTGGGATGGGTGCAGTGTTTTAAATACCTTGGACATGTGTTGACAGAGGATTTGAGAGATGACCAGGATATTGAACGAGAGCGGAGAGCGTTATCAGTCAGAGCGAATATGATAGCCCGCAGGTTTGCTCGTTGCTCGGTTGCAGCGAAGATAACTTTGTTTCGAGCATACTGCACATCTTTTTACACGAGCAGCCTGTGGGTTGGGTATACTGGGAAGTCGTATAGCGCGCTCCGTGTTCAATATAACAATGCCTTCAGGTCTCTGTTGCGGCTGCCCCGCTGCTGCAGCGCTTCTGGCATGTTCGCGGACGCGCGCGTAGACTGTTTCTTCGCCATAATGCGCAAGAGGTGCGCGTCCATGGCGCGGCGGGCGCGGGCCAGCGGGAATAGCCTCCTGAAGGCAGTGGCCGATGCACTGTCCGGCCCTTTTATGAGGCACTGGCTATCTCTGCATGCACCTATGCCTCCATTTCAACGGCTTATATGATTTAAGTTTGTAATTTTTTTTTTTGTATTGGATTTTTTTTTTTTTTTTTTTTTTTTTTTTTTTTTTTTTTTTTTTTTTTTTTTTAATTGTAATCTGTGCTGTGACATGTCCTTTGATTTAATATGTATTTTTATTTTTATTTTCATTTTAAATTGTGACATTTTAATTATAATTTTACTAACAATAGATGATAAATTTTTATTTGTAAGCTTTTTACTAACAAAAAATGGATGTAAACAATGTCTGAAAAATGAATAAAATTATTATTATTACGTTTTTCATATATTTTCTCAAGCTATTTAAGTGTTTGCGTCTGGTAAACATCATCTCATGTAGATGAGCTGATGATGGAAGGTAAAACTCCTTAACGGTTAGGAGTTGAGGATATCTTTTCAAATATTATAGGTACGTATAGACCGATAGTTGTATTCTTTCAGGTTATCCGGGTGAGCTGATGATGGAAGGTTAAACTCCTTAACGGTTAGGAGTTATAGGAAGTTTCTTTAAATATCATATGCACGTATAGACCTTTAGTTGTATTCTTTCTGGTTATTCAGATGAGCTGATGATGAAAGGTATAACTCCTTAACGGTTAGGTCACACAACACCATAACAAAATACTATAATATGTATAATATCAATGCTAAGTAGGTACACAGCGCTTCCAGTTACTCAAGTTTCCGTAGAAGGTAAGAAAACATTGAATTATACCTAATGCAGGACAGGGAAAATTAATAATAGGTTTTATATATTAACAAACCTGGTTATTTTAGTGCCCGCTTTCGAATAGTGAAAAACATTGTATCTAAAGAAATACTGTAAAGGACCGTATCTACCTGAAGTTTAGTCCGGCTTGCTTGCTCGCTTACTTGCACGCTTGCTTGCTTGCGTGCATGCATGCTTGCTTGCATGCTTGCTTACTTGCCTGTATGCTTGCTTGCTTGATATCTTGGTTTTTTGGAATACTCATGGTGCACGCGAGCGAAGCCGCGGGCAAAAGCTAGTTAAAGCATACATTTCAAAGCATGTTTGAGAAAATAAATTTATTGCATGATTATCAAAGTTGTAAGGATTTTGCTTCAAATTGCCATTAAATGCGGAATTTTTTACAAAACCTATAATACATCTTTTAGGGACTTGTCCTAAAAATATGTTATCCAGAGTTTTAGCCTGTACGTCTGAAGAAATAGTCAAAACTTTAACTTCAGCCCGGGTGATGGGATATTTAGCTGTTGAAGTCGCCAAGACTTTTTGATGTGCTATTAATACTGAAGGATTTATTCGTGCCTTACGAATAATGAGACTGGCATCAGTAATTTTAACTTTAATTTTTACGTCTACATTATCACACATGATATTAAATGCTTCCTTACTACGAACCAATCTGATACGCATTTCGACACCATTAATTAAAAATTTGTCTTGGTTAAAAATATCACCATGTAAATGACCAATCATATCAATCTCTTTGTTCACTTTAACTAACTCCTCTCTCTTAGCAAATCCTTTATTGGTGTCATCTGTAGCATCCATTTTATGAGGAGTGTCCCCATACCACAAAGCACAGGTCAGATGAGAGTTTTTTGCTGCTGGACCATAGTTTAATAGAGTTTCCAAATATGCGCGATATGCATATGTATTATTTGGCGGTGACACTAGTTTTTGATTTAAATAAACATCTAACTGATTAAAGTTATTAGTTATTAGGTTATTTTTAATTTTTTATGAACTTACGGGTTTTCACAAGGTCGGGCTGTGTTCCCACCCAATTAGGTTTTTGTTGCGAACTGTTCGCCGGCGTTCGTGTCGTTACAGTGTGTATGTTTTTTGTGTTTAGTTTTAAATGGGTCCCACTGAAAAACAGCGTTGTGGCTTGCCTCAACATTATGCTGAGTGGGGCCCAATTTATACTATTCGATATTTATTTGTATATTTCCTGTCAAATGTATTTTTTTTTCTGTGTTTGTATCGAATATGTGTAAATAAACGTCTCTCTCTCTCTCTCTCTCTCTCTCTCTCTCTCTCTAAAAAGCGAATGAAGCCAATTATTAACCGGTGCAACATGAACAGTTTTTGCAATTTTATTTGAGTCCGAACTTGTTATCTTAGCTTTGATATAAAGCATGGTGTGGGACAGATCTATATAATCATCTCCAGTACCTGGCACTTGAAATTCTATTGGTCCATCATCACTTAATGATGAAATAGGTTTGTAATGAATCCACTGACCACTTTCGACACTTGTTTGAGTTGATGGTAGAGCGAATAAGTCTAACTCAGACTTGGCACATTCACATGAATGATTATGTAAAAACGACATTTTTAGACAGAAAAAATATCTTGGAAATTAGTTTTTTTTGATGACTTAGATCGTTGTCGTGGCAGGGTTTTACGCTTAATGATGCGTTTGCTTGACTTTCTAATTCTTTTATACCCTGAGCCGCTCATGAGAGATTCAATTTTTTCATCGGCCTTCCTTTTCAAATTAGCGCTAGCATTTTTAAAACATGACTTTATAGACTCTTCCATAGGGTGTGAATTCATCATATCCGATAATAATCCAACACCGGCATTTAAAGCTTCTTTCTTAACAGTTCGAAATCCACTTGACAACAAAGGTAAAACAGATCTGAATAATCCTCCCAAGAAACTACCAATTCCATGACCGCGTTGATGAGCAACACCTTTGTATACAATGCCAACTCCAGATCCAGCTTGATTCGAATAATAATGCTGGTAAGGACAAATACCGTTAATGTTTTTGCGGGTCATTTTCTACGTCTGAAATGCAGTTTAATACACGATGTACCGAACTGGAATGGTACTTTACCACCAATGCTTGTTCTTATATCTATTTCAATAGTGTCAAACTCTCTGCGCATAACAGGTACGTAGTGCGCCGGTGAAAATGCATGCATTTTGTATGCTCCATAAATGTACTTCGTTGGATCTAGAGGTATGATTCGTAATAGTGATGTCATAACATCACCTACTATCTGCGGTTGAATAATATCCGAATAAATGAAGAGCTGTGATGGTAATCCCAAGTACAAGTTAACAGGATATTTCCCATTTGGTTTTGCAGCCATATTAGTATTTGGTTCAAAACCTAACTGGAGATTTAATTGAGGTGATGCAATTAAAGATATTAGATCGGTTCCTTGAGAAGATAACCTTACGAGTTTTGATATTTCATCATATCTCAATTTTAAATGATTTTTTAATAATGGATGCTCATTAAAAGCGCTTAAAAAATTATTAATACTGTCATATGCAGTCGCAGGAATATGCGCTTTATATTCTGCAACTAAAACCGAATCAGTTTTCTTGTTTGAAATCTTATCATTTTGTAAACGTGTTTTCTTTTTTACGTATAGAATGTTTTCATGTTCTTGTACATTAAACATCGTACATGGGTAATGAAACTCCACCAAACCAACGACCCATTCCCCTTCTAACTTAATAGTTTTGGGTAACTTAGTTAAGAAATTGGTTGTTAAGTTTTCAGGGTAATATGAAATGGAGCTGTTGCTCAACAGTGTCAGGTAAAAACTATCTTCACTCATATTTTTTCTAAGTCTGATGCCGGGATCCAACTATTAAACTTGTTTGGATAACCTTTCCACTTGACTAACACTTCCTTTCTACCTCTGACGCGACGAGATTGCATTATTTTATCTATCTTGTACTTAGTGGAGGGGTCATAAAAGACTTTCTGTAGCTCTTTTGAATAAAATGTCCCTGTAATTGGTTCACCTTCTAAATCTTTCAGAGTATAAACGACCCAGGGAATTCTCCTAATAATGGAGTCAATTACAAATACTTCATCGCTCCAATTAGTTTCATAACCTTTTTGAAATATATGCTTATATTTAGTTATTCTAACATGGTCACCTATTTGAAGAGAGGGACATTCATTTATATATATTTCTTTTTTCTTTTCTCCATACAAATTTTGCCAAACAGTCATGATATTATCAAAATTTACTTCGCTTGGACTCATCTTTATGCTCGAATGGTAGCTATGGTTATATGAATATAATAAATATTGTAGGATGTCAACGTACTTATATGTATTTTTAAATGTAAAGTAACGCCACATCTTCATTTTTAGTGTTCTTTGAAATCTTTCCACTTTGCTAGCTTTAATATCAGGATTATTAGTTGTGTAATAATTAATATTCCTGCTTTTAAAGTAGTCCCTTACAACTTTTGAAACAAACTCTGTACCTTTATCAGATTGAATATGACGGGGAGTGGCATTAGCTTCCGCAAAGATGCTATCAAAACAGGATTTAACAACTTCAGGTTTTTTACTCTTCATTGCGCGTGCAAAAGCATATTTACTAAACACGTCGATAACACAAAGAATATATTTGTATCCATCATTATATTGAGTATAAGTACGCATATCACTTAAATCAGCTTGCCAAAGTTCATTATAATTAGATAAGATGTATCTATTTCTAGTAAATCGTCTATGAACAGGTTTATGTAGTGTGTATGTTTCCTGAGATTGCAACCATTTTTTTACTTCCTTTTTGTTCATTTTACCTTTCATTTTCTTCGCTAACTTATCAATGCTGCTGTATCCGGCTGGGTTCAATACATCGTAGTAAATTCTGTTAATATCTATAAGGGGATCCATTTTTCTCAATCTAATTTCCTTTTGGTCGATGTATGTGTTCTACCGGAAATCGGCGTCGATGTGTTTTTCACTTTAAATGATGAGTCTCTTGTATTTATGGATGAAGGTAGTGAATGATGCTCATTAGTTTCTCTCTCACTATTAGCTCTGTTTATGAATTCTGAGTTAACAGGGTTACCTATACAAGATGTAGGTACTCTTATGTCTTTTAAAACTATGGCAAATTCTTCCCAACCTTTTGGTTTTGTGCGTTTTAGAGGTCTTATCACATCGTTTACTAGATCAACAATATTAGTATCTGGGATGGTGCGGTTGTTTAAAACCACTTCCCCTCCACGTTTCCACCAAATTTTATTTGTATGAAGTTTAATATTATCAATTAAAGTTATGGCTTTTTGTTTATAAGATTTCGGTATTCCCTGTATGATATGAGATGGAGTAAACTCCAAAAGATAATGTTGATTTGATGTATCAGGTGGTGGTGTGGCAGCAATATTATGTTTCTGTAAGATCGGATCTACAGCTGGAGCATTGTTTACATTTTCCTCCTTTTTTATTTGCTTTGAATATAAGTCCTTATTATCATTGTTAAAGTTATCAATTCCATCCATAACTATTGGTATTTCCAAAGGTTTTCGATTTGCTTCAGCAAAATGCAAAAATCGTTGTAATGCTTGAGAATATAATGCCCATTTTTCACGATCGTTCATATTACTTTTAAGTATTTTTTGCATCTCTCCCTCTAGACGTGATGATGAGTTTTCAGTTAGATTCTCGCTGTGTTTGAGTCTTTCAATGAAATCTTGTTCTACTAATAGCATTTTTTTAGTATTCTCCATTTTGATTATGTTAAAGAGTTTATCAAAGCACTTAAAACCACACCTAATATAACCGGTAGAAATGCACCGCCTTTTTGAACAATAATGGTTTTTCTAAGTTTGTGTTTTCCCTTTGAAACTAGTTTTCGTAATATGTCTTAATGTTTACTTAATTTTGATCTTTCTTTTTTTTCCAGTGGAATTTTCCCTTTTAAAACATTATGAATACATTCGCATATAATATTGATTTCATCATCATCACAAGCTTTAAGCAAAGCTGTACGATGTTTTGGTTTGAGTACTTGTAGCGCTTCAAGTAGATGTTTATGTGTGCTCACACTTGAGTGCATCATTTAGAACTGACCAAAACTTGTTGATTCTTGTTATATTTAAATCCTTTTTTAGGAATATATACTGTGCAATATTTATCATATGGAAATATTTTAGTTTTGAAACGACATAAGTCATCCGTATTTTGTTTTAGATCAATCATGAGGTAACCATGGGCATCTTTAGTGGAATCTTTGTAAGCTTCATCTACGAATTTTGAATTTTCAGGGTAAACTTGCCGCGACAAGTGGCGAATTTGAGTTTTATCTCTAGGATTTTTAAAATATATAATGTAACTCGTGTTTAGCGAGATGTCACGCTGACCTTTTCCCTGATGAAATATATTTTGTGTAATATAAAACACGCTTAAGTTTCTATGGTGGCTACCTTTCGTGAAAATGTCAACAATCCGTCCATCCGCCTCTCTCATAAAATCATCGATTATAAGAAGTTTAGGTTGTTTCCCATCAAACATGCTAATATCAGGTATTCCTTGACTATAGTTTACACTTTCCAGGTTGTACAAAGGTTGCATTTCATCATAACACCATATTACTTCCGAAAAACTGACATCGCATAGTACTTTGCAATCATTTAAAAAGTTTGTGACAAATTTTGATTTTCCACATCCGCTTGGACCAGCAACAATGGCCGTGAAAGGATGGCAAAAGTGAAACATTATTATATTATCTTTTGGTAGAAAACACGTGTTAAATGCAAACGTTTTAAGACACAAATGGTTGATGTTAAACTACTGACACGATTTTATAGTGTTATTGGGTTTTAAATCACATTAAGTGTAATGGAAAAAAAATGTGAGGAGACAAATAAAAATAAAAAAAAAATATTATTATTATTTATTTTTGTAAGAACACAAATTAAAAAAAAAACATATTTTTTATTTTTGTAAATAGTCTGTTGAGAACTCTTTTACATGTCTTTGAGTTTACCAGCGCTTTCATAAAGACCTTGTTTAGCCAGAAGAATGCACCGCAAGAAACTTGACACGAAGTCATTTTTTCTAAAAACACTTTACATTTTACATTACATTACTTAAAATACACAATCACTAATGCGTTATATAAAGAAAACCCGCTACGATTGTGGTCTTATTACTAAGTGCATACACAAATATTACAGAAATACATATTTGTCCTGTGCCTTGCAGTGGAACATATAGCATAGGCTGAGGAGATGATGGTACAATTAAACACAAATTAAAAAATATAAATCTTAATATCAAAAGATATAGTACAAAAAGTAATATTAAAATTGAATGTTCTTTATTCTGTAATGCCCCCAAGCAAGTGTGTCAGTGGAATTTTCTATTAAGTATCGTTTAGTATCGCTGTGAGATAAGGAAATTTTATTAATTTTTTGTGTAAATATTCTGTGTTTTATTGACCTGAACCGAAACATTTCACACAACAGATTTGTTTTTTTGAATAAACATTCTTTATAATCGTTTATGTCTAATTTTTTAGTGACACATTTATTAACTCCTTTTGCTTTCGCTATTATGTTGTTTTGTACATCCATTGCATACATTTTCGATCGAAGACCGACAAATTCTTTAAAAATTTTACCATTATTCTCATCTTTAAAAAAACCCAATCGTTTTTTATTTACCAGTGGTAAACCATATTCATTGTCAGGAGGATAATCAGATGTATCAAAGTAAGAGTCTAAATCTGGTATCATATCAACGTAAAAGTTATTGGTAAATATTTGATATGCCAAACTGTCTGTGTCTGTGTAAAGTAATTTGAGGTTATCTTGATATTTGGTTTTCATGAATCCATAGTGAAATTCATACATTAAAGTTTTTGATAAATCGAGCACACAAAATCCTAAGTAAATAGGTTTGTTGTATAAAACTTTTATTTTCTTCAACTGTACTGCAACTAAATTTCATTAGTTTAAAGAAGTCTTTTTCAAAATCTGAACTGGCCAAAGAACGCTTATGTGTGTTCAAATCTATGTAACGTTTCAACCACGCCTTTTGTTCAAACTTTAAAATTTTGTGCACTTTAAGCAAACGTAATCCCGATTGTAAACATTGTTTTAGATTTCTATAGTGAATAACATAATTCGTTTTGTTATATAGATTAGGAATCAACTTTTTGTCTTTAGTGTCACCTAAACATACATTTTCTGGACAGAATGGTAAATCAGAATGAAAATCGTGCAAGTTACTTGGATATTCCAAGTCAACTTCTAAAATGTATCCATGTTCTGCGTCATCGGGGACAATAAAATTTGTATTAACATCTACCCACTCAAACTTACCAGTGGGAAGACATTGAAAGAAAGAAAGAAAGAAGAACATTTATTTATAACAACAATAACACGTACACAGGCAAAAATAAGAATACAATAGACATAGACAGATAGATAGATAGAGCTATGTACACATTAATGTTGTCACAAAAGGGACCCGACTCAGCATGTTGCTAGTTAAAACCAGCGCTGGTCTTCCGCCGGGCCACAGTGCAGTAAACTCACGGAAGGCCACACACAAAACAACATAATACTAAAAACTAAACATATTTGTACATTCAGGGCTTCCACAGACCGAAGCGCAGGGCGCGCGCGTGACGGCAACTGAAACGCTTCGGTCTGCGGTGGCCCTAAAAAAAAAAAAAAAACTAGGCTGCATGGTTCTGAGACTTTTGCCTTTTTTTTTTTTATCAGAACACTAACTAAACAAACAAAAAAAAGAAAAGAAAATATAATAAAACCAACAATAACAACCCGCTCATAACCCAATTAATCCAATTCAAACCAGTTTTTCATTTTTCCTCTGACTGAACTGAGAAACAGATCACAAACTAAAACTAAAATTATCACAAACAAAGAAACATAGTTTAAATTATGAAAAACACAGATTAAGAAAAAGTTTAACTACAGTGGAAAAAGTGGAAAAGCAGCTACATCCACTACATCCGCTCCGATGCATATGGGACAAAAACTCAAGGTATGTATATCTATTTGAGACATGAATTTTGACAAACAAAGAAACACTCAAATTACGTTCGTATCATGGCTCAGCAGTTCTTGAGCCCTTTGGTGCTCAAACATCATTTTTTTCATCTTTAATTTAAAATTTTGTGTACATTTTAGGCCAACATTTCGTGGCTGCATACCTGAAACTGCCACGAAAAGCAGCAGTTTTGTGTCGAGGCATAAGCAGTTGTGTGGCACGCTTTCGCTCTCCACTTGACCTCAGGCAAGACGAAAGTGTGAGTTTACTGACAAGATACATTGGGGCTCTGTGCTTAAGTACGTCAAAAAGTAGACAAGCCAGATGAAGTTTACGTCGGTGATGCATTTTAAGCATTAAGTGCTTATTTAGGAAAGGAGTAACATGAGCCCTTAACGGAACATTAAAACAGAATCGTGAACAGGCATTCTGGACTCTCTGGACGAGTCTTTTAGTTTTTGCAAGCAAACGCGGTCCGTACACTACATCCATGTAATTTAACTTCGATAGCACCAGTGACTCTACAAGCTGTACTCTCAACTTTTCACTCAAGAACGCCCTAGCTCTATACAACACTTTTAGCTTATAAAAGCAGTTTCGTATTGTGTTTGCAATATGCTTGCACATTGCGACATTGCCCAACCGTAAAGATTATTTGCATCTAGGTACATGAGAGACGATGATGGCAAAGTACGATCATATTCAGACATAAATATGTTATTAGCTTTTGCATGCCTATTGCTACATTGAGAAATACCACCCCTTATATTATTCGCAATAAAAGTTACTTTATCAATATCCGTTAGAAGTTCTAAATTAATTTTAGTGTACATCAGCATGGCATTCCAACTCAGTCCAGGTGCTGTGTAATAATGAGCAGGATCCAATCCATATGTTTCAATACAAACATTTCTAAAATTTTCAAACACATCAGCTAATAACAAAACGTCTGTTTTTAAATAAAGGTTTGAATAATCATTCATGTTTCGGCATTTAAAGTGATTCCATACGTCGCAAGCATGTTGATAATCATTTTTTGAAATGTTACTATCATTCAATGAACTGTAAAAATCAGTTTAATCGGGGAGACTAGTTGATTTTAATGAATCAACAGAAGTCATATATTCATATGGATATACTCCTTTCCGCAATAACCGTTGGAAGTCATGTTCACAAGAAAAATTTAACCGAAGTTCTCGGAACTGTTCGGGTAATAAATTTTTGGATAAATTATCAAGGCTACTACTCATAAATTTTAGGGAATCAATAGGTAATGGTTTTTGTAAACAGCCAAAGGTAAGGAAAGGAGTTTAGCTACCCTACCTTCTTTAAATTCAAATTCAGAATTATTTATTGCATATCACATTACATATCCTTCCTTCCTTCCTTTTATAAATAATGTTTTCTGAAATTATCGCGATTAATACATGAAATAACTACCTACCAAATAATTCGTTTAAGTTTGTAGTCTTATTTTATCTATTGTAATTGAAAATAATAATGCTTAAATACACAGACAGACACATTTTAAGTAGGTTTAAATAAATAGATAAGATTAACGATTACATTTATTTGCACATATCTAAGCCATATCTACATATATTATAAGTAGTTACCTAAGTAAGTATATATGTTATTGGTAGTGTTCACGCAGTAAGCGTTAATTTAGTTTTGTTAAGATCCGATAGATGGCGGTAAAAGCGAGTTAGATCGCGCTATCGTTTGGTTTCCTCAGAAACTATAAATAGAGTTGTTTTTT
This sequence comes from Archips xylosteana, assembly GCA_947563465.1. Lineage (NCBI taxonomy): Eukaryota > Metazoa > Arthropoda > Insecta > Lepidoptera > Tortricidae > Archips > Archips xylosteana. The sequence goes on from CANOAX010000008.1 coordinate 604,719, forward strand.
TTTGTTGTTAAAATATACTTTTTAAACGAATGTCAACTGTACGGAGTTTCATTTAATGAACACGATAGTGGACCCCTTCTTTTTGTTTGTACTGGCATTGTACATGGTCCATCAAACCGGGATATACGGCAAGATTTATTGTGTCCAACTGCTAGCCTCCCGTATCAAGGGGCGACGGATTGTCGTCGAGGAAACGTCTTCGTCACACAGGAGCAACGAGTGCGAGCGAGTGAGGAAATAATCGTGCCCTGTCAATCGGATCGGAGAAGACGTCATCACATTCATCACCCTGAGGCTGAGCGGCGGACGAGCAAGTGACGTTTTAGTGCAGTGTTTTACATTTTTAAGAAGAAAAAACTGTGAGTACTTTTGAGGTTTTATTAGTGAAGTGTCATCAGTCAAGCTTGCGTATTCATAACTGACAGCTATCAATTTAAAAACTTTGATTTGTTTACATCGTAACTGTCAAATATTAACTTGGAAAATAATTTGGAACTTCAGAAACAATTAGTTAAGATTTTGCAAGTGTTAGAAATAGACTTAGAATAAATTAAGAAAAGTTGTTGAGACGGGGAATCCATGGCCATTTTCGGTTAGACATATCAAAAATTAAAACACTTGTAAAATTTTACGAATTTTAACGGGACTTAGAAATTTTATTTTGGTTATTAACTTCACTTTGGATTTTGATTTGGCAAGAATAAACATCAACAATGGAATCAAATATTAATTTTCAGTTGGATATTGCTAACCGTATTAACAAGGCTTATGCCAACTACAAGAAATCACCGAAGGAACGTATTACTGTGCCTGTTGATGCGCGGTTAGAGGCTTTAGAAAAGTTATGGGGGCAGTTTTCGTCAATGCATGAGAAGTTGGTTGCAGCGTCTTCACAGACAGAGTTGCAGAAATCTGTGTATGTCACCCAGGTGGTTTACGACGTAACTGACGAGTGTTATCTCGATTACAAATGCGCACTCAAAACGACATTGAGTATTTTAACACTGCCATCAAGCGAAAGTTCACCTCAAACATCGTCATCAACAACGAGTAAAACTATGCAAGTTAGACTGCCAAAGATCACCATCACTGTGTTTTCGGGGCAATATTCGGAATGGATTAGTTTCAGGGATCTGTTTGTGTCTCTGATTCACGATAATGCGGACATAGACGATGTGCAAAAGATGCACTATCTTAAGGGACACCTTCGGGGCGAAGCGGAACAATTATTGCGTCATATTCCTATTACTAACACCAGTTACCAGCAATGTTGGACTTTGTTGAAAAATCGATACGATAATAAACAATATTTAGTAAATTGCATATTGAATCGTTTTTTCAACCATAGAAATATTACAACGGAGTCCTCCAGTGCCATTAAGGAATTGTTAGATGTAACTACAGAAACTATGAACGCTTTGTTGAATTTAGGAATTGACACTGAGTCGTAAAGCGTGATTATTATTTACATTGTTAGCCAGATGTTGGATCCTGAAAGTAGGAAGCAGTGGGAAGCAAAAGTTAGCGCATGGGATCATAATATTAGAAGTTGTAAAGATTTTATAAACAGTGATCTCAACAGCAAGCGTAACTTTGTCCAAATTCACGGTCTATGTTATAACTGTCTAGGAAGTAATCATTCGGTCAAATACTGCAAAAACACCACGTCTTGTCAAAATTGCAAAAGAAGACACCACTCATTATTGCATCCAAGGGGGGAAACACACTCAACTGATTTAACAGGATCAAACGCATCAGTTGAGAATCAAGGAACACCACCGTCAGCGCATTTGTTCAAAGTACCAAACCAGGAGGTGGGGCCATTAACGGCCACGAGCATCAACAATCATTTTGTGAATGGAGTAGCACATCAGGTGCTGCTAGCCACAGCGTTAGTTAAAGCTGGGTCACAAAATAAAGGAGAATATCAGCTCTTAAGAGCTCTCATAGATCAGGGGTCTCAAGCATAATTGGGATGTCCCAATTTTTGGCAACGTATAATAAATCGAAAACCGTTTGGAGAAATAGGCTGTGTGAAGCGTTATCAGAAATCAGATTCCAAAAATATGATAATCTGAATTAAATAAAGAAAATTTAAGTAATGACCTTCATTTCACCCCTGCAGTGAATCGTCACAAAGGCAGATATAAAGCAGGTCTACACTCTAAAGCAAATTGACAGTTTGAAATGTTGCTGTCCTGCTTATAATAGCAAAGAGTGACAAAGACAGAACTTTAATCACATGATGCACACCTGGCTTTAAACAGTTGTCATCTATCTATATATATAAAATTCTAAACTGACTGACTGACTGTTGATATATCAACGCACAGCCCAAACCACTGGACCTAGAGACTTGAAATTTTGCACATAGATACCTTATACAATGTAGGCATCCACTAAGGAAGGTTTTTTGGGAATTCCCACGGGCACGGGAAAAAACGGGATTTAAAAATTCGATTCCGAGTGACCGTATCTCAGTAACTATAATAACTAGACTCTTCAAATTTGATACACAAGTAGGTATTACAATAATGAAAACATCTATTTCAGGATTTTTCAAAATTACCACGGGATAAGGAATAAACGGGATTTATATATTCAGTTCAACGGAATCCTATGAACTATAATTACTAGACTTTTCAAATTTGACATAGAAGTAGGTAATTATAATAGTAAAAAACAATTTTAGGGATTTTCGGAAATTCCCACGGGATAAGGAAAAAACGGGATTTTTCGTTTTAGTGATCGTAGAAAGCTAAAATTCGGCATGTAGGTTGCTTGGGAAGTGTAGAAGAGCATTAAGAGAGGACTATCCAAAATTCTCACGGGAACGGGAAAAAACGGGATTTTTCGTTTTACTGGTCGTAGAAAGCTGAAATTCGGCATGAGGTTGCTTGGGGAGTGTAGAGGAGCATTGAGAGAGGACTTTCCAAAATTCCCACGGGAACGGGAAAAAACGGGATTTTTCGTTTTACTGGTCGTAGAAAGCTGAAATTTGGCAAGTGGGTTCCTTGGGGAGTGTAGAAGAGCATTAAGAAAGGACTATCCTAAATTCCCACTGGAACGGGAAAAACGGAATTTTTCGTTTTTCTGGTCGTAGAAAGCTGAAATTCGGCATGAGGTTGCTTGGGGAGTGTAGAGAAGCATTGAGAGAGGACTTTCCAAATTTCCCACGGGAACGGGAAAAAACGGGATTTTTCGTTTTACTGGTCGTAGAAAGCTGAAATTTGGCAAGTAGGTAGGTTCCTTGGGGAGTGTAGAAGAGCATTAAGATAGGACTATCCAAAATTCCCACGGGAACGGGAAAAACGGGAATTATCGTTTTACTGGTCGTAGAAAGCTGAAATTCGGCATGAGGTTGCTTGGGGAGTGTAGAGGAGCATTGAGAGAAGACTTTCCGAAATTCCCACGGGAACGGGAAAAAATGGGATTTTTCGTTTTACTGGGCGTAGAAAGCTGAAATTCGGCACGAGGTTGCTTGGGAAGTGTAGAGGAGCATTGAGAGAAGACTTTCCAAAATTCCCACGGGAACGGGAAAAAACGGGATTTTTCGTTTTACTGGTCGT